>JANAVB010007199.1:1008756-1053756 GCA_029216955.1 Iris pallida
CACTAAATTACATTTCCAACCTATGAAACATCAAACATGGTGGTTCCATAATACAAAACCAACCACCTTGTTTGGAACGTTTATATATATATATATATTATATATATATATATATAATATAATATATAATATTACAAATGACCTCTAGCCTAGTGGTTAAGGGAGATGCATGCGGCCAAAGTGGTCAGAGTTCGAGCCCCAGTGGAGAACTCGTCTCCACTGGGGCTCGACGGCCCTGGTCCAGGACATGTCGGACAACAGCTCAGGGCCCCCAGATAAAAGGGAGCACCGATAATATGGATCCATCTAAATATAACTCGTATGTATCATGTGTTATTCTTAAAACAAATATTGTGGTGTAGTGGTTACGTACTATGTTAAACCTTTACTTTAGAAATCCTTGCTTTAAATATTGTTGGCAACAAATTTTGGTCATATTTGTACTTTTTTGATATTATGTACGGAGGAACCATTTTAAATTTTTTGCTTCGGCTCCAATCAGCTCAGGGCCGGCCCTGCGCTATGACCCTCTCTGTGCCGAACGTTTTCATTACCTTTTTTTCTCGCTTAAATCCGAAGCTACTGTAGTTGAGCATGAGTTGAAGACGAAGAAAAGAGTGGTCATACCACAGTGATTACAATTCCTATTGATTTTTCTTTCTATTGTAAAATTACAATTCCTATGATTTTTCACTCCGATGTTTGGAAATGTCAAAAAATTGAAAAGAAAAGTGAATACTTCAATGTAAAAAGTGATTCCTTATTTGGATGGATGAAATCATTTCTTTCCTACTTTTTCTTCCATTGGGAATCACTTTCCTTTCCTCAATTCTTTTGGCACCCAAACATTGAAAAATAATTACTTTTGTTTTCCAACCCCAACTCCTTACCCTCTTTTGTTTATTTTTAAACCCCCAAATCGGAGGGTTAACAAAAGGCATTGAAACGTTTTGTTTAAAAGTCATAAATATCCTTATTTGTTCTATAAAATATAATAATTTTTTCCTTCGTTTTTTATTACTTTCAACATGCTGCTCTGCAGCTTTCTCATTTGTGAAGACATTTTGACAAGCTATAATTTAAATTCCAATCAAATTTAATTTTATGACATAATGTAATAAGGATATTTTAGTTACTATTATAATTTATTGATCCTCGTCCCACTCAAAACATTAATTCCAAGCAAGAGTTATTAAACTCACCCCATTTAACTCCCCCTCCAATCTGAGGCCTCGTTTGGTTCGCGGAATGGAAGGGAAAGGAAATCAATTCCTTGTCATTTCCTTTTTCCTTTCTGATGTTTGGAAATGCCAAGTAATTTGGAAAGGAAAGTGATTACTTCAATGTGAGAAAGCAATTTCTTGCTTGGATGGATGTAATCACTTTCCTCCATAATTTTCCTTCCATTGAGAATCACTTTCATTTCCTTCTCAATTTCTTTGACACCCAAACATAAGAAAGTAATCACTTTACTTTTCTAACCCGGAGATTCCGCGAACCAAACAAGGCCTAAGGAATGTTATATGTATTGAGTCTATTTCTCCTCATTTAACTCTCCCTCATTTTACGTCACTTAACTATGCTTATTTTTTTCCCCAATCCAAGCACACCCTAAATCTCATTTCAGTTTGTGTTTTATAATAATTTAGAGGGATATTTAGACTTTGAGTCTCAAATAAGTTCTGAAATTTGTGTTTGGGTCTCTATGTTATACATAATTCGTGTGTGGGTCTCAAAAGTGTCACAACAAATTAGTGACACTTAGACATTAGTGACACTTTTGAAACCAAAATACTATTTATGTATAATATGGAGACCCAAACACAAATTTTGAAATATATTTCAGATCCAAAGTCTAAATATCCCTAATTTAGACAATGTTGCTACTTGATTATGTATTTAATATTAATTTTGTTTAAAATTATTTCAAATATCATATTAGAGTCCCGATAAAATCGATGAATCCGACTCAATCCGAGTCCAACCCGAGAAATTTGGGTTCATTTTCTATTTCTCTGAATTTGGTCTTGGATTTCATATGTTGAGTCGAATTGGACTTGGATTCGAAATAGGCTTATGATTCATGAATTGGACTCGAATTTAAGCTCAAATTCGATCCAACACGTACGTGTTGCACCCTTCTATATAGGACTAAAGGTTGAATGGTTCCATGTCTAGAGATTGGATCCCAAGATTATTAGAGAGCAATAACTGTGGGCTGTGAGAGTTTCTACATATCCCAAGAAGGCTTCAGTCTATTCAGATTCTGGTAGCAAGCTCAAGTCTTCAAGAAATATGATTAAATGCTTACTGGTGGTACACAGAGAACTTCATGTAACTTCTAGATTTTTTTTTGTAGGAGTCCAATCTGGATTTCGTAATAGCATATTTATGGAATCCAAATCTGATTAAATATTTGATTTAATTTGATTTGAATGTCCATAATTAGTGCTGAGCTATTTTAGATATATATAGAATTCTTATTTGAGGGTTTCCTATTTAAGAGATCCTATTATAATCTAAAATAGGATGTTGATGGGCTATTTTAGGTGTAGTAGGATTCTTATTTGAAGGCTTCCTATTTAAGAAATCATATTATGACCTAAAATAGGTTTTTTCATCCTATATATGGGGTGAGGGTGGAGGCACAAAATACAGCACAAAAGTGGAGATTCGAGGTGCTCGTCCACAGGAAATCTAAGAGAGAGTCTCGCACTTTGCTCTTAGGACTTCGCCATCCAAGACAGAGAAAAGAAGAGATCTAATCGAGGGGTCGTCAACTTCGGATAGGAAAATTGCTACGGGTTGGTGAGCGATTTCAATTGTAATCTCTTTCTTTTCTTCTTAAGTGTGGTGAGGAGGTTGAACCTATATGGGCAAAGGGTTCAACATTAGTTTTTGTCAATCTTGTAATTTATCTAAGTTATAGAGATTAGAATTTGTCCAGGTGACGTAGTCACCGCAATATACTTGTCTTTATCTGTGCTTGGTGTCCGTTAGACGGGGGTTGGTTATTTCAGGTGGGTTGGCCTAAGTTTTTGCTGCGCAACGTCTTGACACGGTATCGGAGCATAGGAGGACGTATCCGATTCCCAACATCTGTATCAGAGCTTTGGAGGATGTGACAACCATGTCTACAAGCATGAACACGTATGATCACCCTCACAGGAGAAATTAGCGATTTGGAAGCCAAGGATGGAGGATCTACTCTGGTGCAAGGACTTGCATGGTCCGTTGGAGGGCGACAACGCAAACCCAATGGACAAAGCTGCTGAAGACTGGAAACGACTGGATCGGAAGGCCGTTGGATTCATCTGCCAATGGTTGGATGATTCGGTGTTTCACCACGTGTCCATGGAGAGTTCAGCAAAGCATTATGGGATAGGCTGCATTCGCTGTACGAAAGGAAGACGGCTGACAACAAGGCATTTCTTATTCGCCAACTCATCAACTCGAAGTACACGGAGGGTATCCTAGTGGCACAACATCTGAACAAGGTTCAGGGTATCATCAATCAGTTGTCTGCGATGAATGGTGATTGATGATGACTTCAGGCCCTACTCTACCGGAAAGCTGGGATACGTTGGTGGTGTCGGTGAGCAACTCCGCGCCTGATGGAGTTGTCACGATGGAGGCAGTTAAAAGTAGCTTGTTGAATGAGGAGGTCCGACGCAAGCAAGTGGAATAGTAGATTGGTACTCATCTATTCGGCTGGGTAGATAGAATCCCATGCGGCTGAGTAGATTGGTACTCATCTATGCGGATGGGTGAACAGAATTCCATGCGGCTGAGTAGATGGGTACTCATCTACGCGGCTGGGTAAATGGATGCCCATCTTCTCCGAAAATCTGAGAAGGATGGCCATGGAACCCATAGCTTCCAAGCTCCATAAAACCATCATTATAGGTCCAAATTTGGACTTCCATAGGTCAAAATGGGGTAGAATAAAATTCTACAACTTGGAACACTCAAACTTAAAAATAACAAGGTTTAACAGATCAACACAAGAATTCCGAAAATGCAACAAGCTCAGATCTACAAAAAATAAACCATAAAAATTAAAAATGCTAAGTACTAAAGTGTCAGAATCTCGTGAGGAAGAAAATGGAACAATAAGATTTGAGTTCCTCCATGAAGCAAGTTGCACTTGCCTAAACCTCTCTCTCTCTCTGGTTGGTGAAGAATTAATAGAGGAAGAAGATTTAATGAGGAGAGAGAAATATTTGGTAGGATATTTAATGAAGAGGGTAGTGGTAGGTGTAGTGCCCCGTCCCGCAAAGTCAATCGGAGGAATCGAAACGCCGACGGCGTTCGGCCTTAGGCTTGCAACGGCTTGCTCGGAGACATCGCTCAGGTGGGGTAGTTTCGGTGAACTTGCCTCATCTTTGCCTTCACATAATAAATCGTGTTTTAACTTGCACAAGTAGGCTTAATAATAAAAGAGATGAATCCACATAGCTAAGGGAATAATCCCGACGGGTCAAAATGAGTTAGAACATGGAAAATCCTACGGTCGGCTTAGAGTTGGGTGCACGGCGTGCTTTGAAAATGACACTCGGTCCTTCGTCCGTGGTTTGGGAGAAGGAAAGTTGGTCTTCGGTGCAAAAGCTGAGAGTTAGCCTAAGTCATAGGCGTCGCCCGCACAAATGCTTGCTAAAGCATGCACGGTCCTATCCGCAAGGCTTGGCATAGCCTTTGCTCGTCCCTTGGGTTAAGTTGTAGGCTTGAGTGAGTTAGGCAAAGTTATGCCGGTGACCTAAGTTATTCTACGTGCTGTCCCGCTCATTCTGGTTGTCAAGATAAATAGTCCTACGACCCCAAGGCCCATCATATGAAGTATGACTTGGGCGATAGCGTTGCGTAGAACACGAGTCGGTTTAGAGGCACGAGCCACGGTTGGTTCAGTAGAAAGTTAGCCACGGTCGGTCAATACTTAAGGAAACACGTTATGTTCAAGTTGAGTTGGAAGGCTATGCAGTAGCCGTTCCCTGAGTTCAAAGAATGTTAAGTCTAAGCGATGGTTAGTCGCCGAGAGGAAATATGTCGGGACTGTGGTTCAGTCGCGAGGCAACCCTGGTTTGGGGCTCTGCAAAGGAAGTACGAAAAGTAGAAAGAGTAAAACAAAGGAACTGTGATAATAATGAGACCATGCACGTTAAGTCTAGAAGTTAGCGTAGGCGCGTGGTCATGGACGACTTGTCGACAAGGGGTGGTTCTTCGAGGCAACCCGGGGCCACGGGACCGACTCGGCCTAGGAAGAACTGATTGTAGCCGAGCTGGGTAATAGGCAATTGGTAGTTCGGGGACTTGCATCGAGGATCGCAACCGCGGTACTGGTCCAGTTTGCCAGGCTACGTCCAAAATGGCTGGTTAGGCCAGTGACCTTTCATATAGATGTGTCGGCACGGGCGCAATCCGCGTGGGTGCCTTTGGATTGAGTTGAATTATATGAGTTAAAAAGACACAATGTTTGAGCCTAAGATTTGGCTACAGCGAAGGCGACGTGCTTCGGCACGAGATATGGCGTCGAGTGTTAAGTTGTTAGGCACGGCCGCGTTGTCACAACACAAGTGTAGGCGAGACTAAGCGGGGAGGCACTGCCTCGGAGATATTGAAGCACGAATCGAGTATGGCACGACCGAGTCGTTACGTCCCAGAGTTTGGCACGAAAGATAAGTATAAGTCGGTGCGTCGACAATGCAAGCACGAGAAAGGTCTAGAGGCAAGGAAATGGAGTCTTTCGTGTAGTTGCGTCTCTGATTATGGCCGTAAGGCAAACACGACTTGATAGGTTAACGTTGTTGGCACGAGGAGTAGTCTAGAGACAAAGTATGAGTTAACGTTGACATTGCAAGCACGGGATGGTTCCGATACACAAGTTGCGCTAAGGCGCCGGTCCTAAAACTGATCCTAAGACAAGAATAGAAAGACAATCGAAAAAGGGTTTATGTTGCACAAAGTAAATGAAACGTATAGGTTTTGTATGGGTGGGCGAGGAGCTCACTCCACCAGTACAGTGGTACTGACACCACACAGTGTTTCATGTACAGGCACAGGTAGAAGCTCGTGGCGCAGAGTTGCTTGGATGCGTCGAGGCACGGAGTTCCTTGACGATTCGAAGCATGCGGCCGCGTGGAGTGAAGACTTATATGGGACATAATGTATGGACATCGCCTTCCGAAGCTTCCGCCGGCTCAAGCATTATAATCGATAGATGAGAGAGAGCAGAGTGACTTGTAATCGAGAGAAAAGTGAGCACGAGAGACTTGTAATTTGGCCTTGCGTCCACAAATGTAATCTTGTATTCAATATCAAATAAAAGCTTCTTTTGAATGACTTGTGTTCATGTGTTACTTGTTCTTAAATTTCGCTGCATGTTTCAATATTTCTGCTTGGGACTTCTAGGCGACGACCCCGTCGCCGCCGATGTAATCGACCGTTATGAAACTGCCTTGTACGAGCGCAATCTAGGCTCATGCGGCATCACGCCTTAGCGAGGACGATCGCTCCTACGGGAGCGGGGCGTGACATAATGGTATCAGAGCACGGCTTTACGTCCTTGGACCGTCGATTGAATTCTTTAACTTCGATGTTTCCGCAAAACTGTTGCTTCCGCAAGTTGTTATCGTTGGTGTGCGCTCTCTCTAATGTCCCTCGGCATGTCCATACAATAAGTCTAAATATTTTCGAAAGCTCGTGCAAGTACTCGGTTGAACAGGATCGATAGGCGAAGGCCTTTGTGCCGAACGTTGCAAACTTGACTCGATAGAAAACAGGTGCTAATTCGCAAGTCGCGTGCATGCCTAATTAGTCCAATATCGACCCTAGCAATTGAGCATAACTCGAAATATAGTCCGCACAGGATGGCTACGCACACAGCCTTTTGGCTAAGTTGTGTTTCGCATCGCGCACCTCGACCCTTGGTGCAAACGAGTTGCAAGCGATATCAAGTACCGCTCGGTCGGGAACGGAGATATACTTAGAGTGTCTATCGATAGGAACGCTATCGGACTAACGCTTAGGCGTACATGGAAGATTGATTTGGATTTCAAGGAAATAGTGCGAACGACTTAGTGCGTCGAACGATGCGAGCGACTACGCTAGTGACTGAAGGACGTCTTAGTGCATGATGCGAATGTGATTGAGGACTAGATCGTATGGCTTGAATCCGAGTGGTGTATGTGATAGGTTCGAGAAGAATAAGAATGAGTGTCGACGACTAGTCGAGTGGCTCGAATCCGAGTGGTGTATGGTTCGTCTTGGAAATTATTCGAGTGAATATTGAGGATTACGAGTATGTCGGCGAGGCGATGCAATCGCGCAAAGCCTTAGAACGCGTCACGCTTAGTTGGTCGTGACTTCGAAGGTCCCGAACGAGCATTTCGTTCGGACAACTTGTGAATGAGCAACGCGAGTTAAAAATGATTTGGATCGATGAATGAAAATGAATGGTCTTGATCGAGAAACTTAGAGGATCGTGCGTGCGATATCGGATTGATGCAACTGAAATGTAACTTGAGTTTTGAATAACGATCTTGAAACGAGCTTGAGGAAAAGCGACTGAACTTGATCTTGAGTATTGAGAAAATTGTGGAATATCCAACTCGGACAACAGCATCAACGCACGACTCAAAATTGGTTGCAAAGGAAGATCGTCAGGTTACACATATCGTCGATGGTATTGAGGCGTATCAAAGATCGATATGCGATAACTCGGGGGTACTCTGACTCGGCGAATGACGATCGTACAAATGTCATTGTTCCGATGGATGTTATACTCGGGATATTGAAACGTGTCGAGAAAAGATAAACTTGGCTCGAGGATTTCTAGTTGAATGAATGACGGTCGGACTATCGAACTGAGATCTTGGCTTGGATGAAAATGAAAATGGTTGGATTTGCTCGATAACCACAACTTCGACATTCTTGTCTTATGCGAGCGCAACTCCAGCCTCGCACATGCGTCGCGCCGATTAGGGCGATCACTCCGCGTGAGCGCTGGTATGGTGATTCATATAGCGGGAGTGATTAAACTTGGATGGCGTGGCAATCTGATTGCTTCGACTTGGTTTGACGCGAAGGTAGACTCGAGAATGAATCACATATTTGACGGTTAAATTTGAGGATTGAGTAGGTCCAATCCGCGTATCGAGAATGAGTTAGTCTAAAACTCAAACAAGAGTTACGCCCCGATGAGAATGATTATTCCGCGGGAGCGTTGCATGGTGATTCATGAACCACCGTGGATAATCGAACTCGCGTGAGATTGGGCGCAACGTATTATCGACAAGATGACCTCGTGATCAAATACATGAATTGGTTAGAATTGGTGAATTGAAGGGATTCGAATATACGCAACGCGTGCCGTAATGCGAATTAGGTGATCGTGCTCGATGTTTAGAAATCTGAGTGACGCGAGCTTGGGTAGAAGACCCCGTATGATCGACTTTGGTTTGACCCTAGGATTAGGGTCAGTGTTGGCATTATTGTTGGGGAACTATGATTCCAATCCTACATTGACTTAGCCTCGAAAAGAAATGGCCTAGCGGTTAGGCGAGACGCCTGTTTCATGAGTTATCAATCGAAGGATTGATCTTGAGGATTGGCATGGATGGATAGCGTGAATCACGAATGTAGAAACCCAGCTCACGAGGCTCGGCTGACATGCATATATTTCAGGGACGCCTGGGTATGTGCACGATACGACTCGAGTGAGAATGACAAATTTTCTATCATACGGCTTGGCTGAATGCATGTATTTTAGGGACGTTTGGAATACGTGCACGATCCAGCCAAGTGATACGATGAGTTCAAGCAAGGCTTGAAAGATGGGAGCGTGTCGAGATCTTGAAATCGTGTTAAAGGAAAGATTGATAATAGTGCGAGCGTGGCTCGGAATCGAAGGAACGCGTTGGCGAAATGTGTACGATTAAGTCTTGGCCATAGAAATGGTAGGATAGCTTGCCTTCAGGAAAGTCTCGAGGACGAGACTTGTTCTGAGTGGTGTATGATGTAGTGCCCCGTCCCGCAAAGTCAATCGGAGGAATAAATGCCGACAGCGTTCGGCCTTAGCCTTGCAACGGCTTGCTCGGAGACATCGCTCAGGTGGGGTAGTTTCGGTGAACTTGCCTCATCTTTGCCTTCACATAAATCGTGTTTTCAACTTGCACAAGTAGGCTTAATAATAAAAGAGATGAATCCACATAGCTAAGGGAATAATCCCGACGGGTCAAAATGAGTTAGAACATGAAAAACGTCCCACGGTCGGCTTAGAGTTGGTGCACGGCGTGCTTTGAAAATGACACTCGGTCCTTTGTCCCGTGGCTTGGGAGAAGGAAAGTTGGTCTTCGGTACAAAAGCTGAGAGTTAGCCTAAGTCATAGGCGTCGTCCGCACAAATGCTTGCTAAAGTATGCACGGTCCTGTCCCGCAAGGCTTGGCATAGCCTTTGCTTGTCCCTTGGGTTAAGTTGTAGGCTTGAGTGAGTTAGGCAAAGTTATGCCGGTCGACCTAAGTTATTCTACGTGCTGTCACGCCCCGATCCGGGAAATCGCTCGTCCTCACTAGATTTTACCCGAATCATCGTACTCACTGGGGCGTGATGCCGCACGAGCCTGTAGTTGCGCTCGTGCAAGGCAAGATAACAGGTTCGCATAGAACTATCTCAAATCGATAACATAAGCAGCGGAAGGAAACAAGTAAAACACAAGAATCTCTTTTATCATAATGAACTGAAGGTTACAAAGGCTCTGAATAGCCCAACATAAAATGCCAATTGGCTACAAGGCTCATGATCTCTCTAGCTCACAAAGGATTACATTATTCCATACATTATGCCTCTGTATAGCCACCAAGTAGTCTTCGGCCGAACATCTCCATGTCGCAAGTCCGAACGCATATGCGGAAGCTCCTCTTGAACGCCAAGGACTCCATGCCTCGGCACGTCCAAGCCAAGCTCCGCCCCGAGCCGATCATAACCTGAACCTGCACATAAACTAGTGGGGGTTTAGTGCTTTCGTCCTCGCTTCGCACTGATCAAAACCCGCTCGCACCCAAACCAAACACTTAATCATTTAGTGAGTATGCATCTTACTTTGTGGTCTTTCTATTTAGCCTTAGGATCAGTTTCATGGTAAAACTTAACATAGCACATTATCATAATGTGTCACCACATCCCGTGTTCCTGTAGCAGATACAGTTAGCCATAACATAAACGTAAACATAGTGTTCGTGCTCATGCCGTCCCATTTTCCTTAGCCTGCAGTGGTTAGAACTTAACATAAGCAAACATATGATTCACGCAACCGACCATTCATAAACATAAACATATGCATAATGGGTGGCAAGCCCTGAGCCTGCACCCAGCTCTCATCTCAGCCCATCGGTCCTATCTATATGAAGGTCACGGTGTTTCGCACCGTAATGGACTTGGCATCTCTTATGTGTAAGCCTACAATCGCTTCGATACGGGTTGCTAGCCCAGTATCCGAAGGATCCCAAACTTATGGATATCATAGCTTATCACAGTACTGGACGGTCGCAATCCGTCCGAATGTTGTGCACCATAAATACCACACATAATTCCCTCCTAGGCCGAACGGTCCCGGCGCCCCGGCGTAACCGTTCGAGGGAAGCCGCACCCGTGCACGGGCTATCCGAGTCCATTGACCATGCAATACGTTCCATATCATACAATCCATAGCATACCAACCGATCTCGTATTCCATAAACATAGTGTCGCATATAAACGGTTTCCCGTGCCATAAACGGTTTCCCGTGCCATAAACATAATCCACCATTCGCATGGGGAGCTCCGTCGGCGTTATGCCCCAACACATCCATATTGATGTACGACGCCCAACGGCTTAGTCGTCTCGTACTCATAATCACGCGTCCCATTCATAATGTTATTCGCATAGCCTACTTCCGTATTTACTTAGTCTTTTCGTACATAAGTGCACAAAGGCACGCTCAGCACCGTATTCAATGTTCTACGCCTAGTGTTCAATGTTCTCGGAGCCGTGCACATGATGCACATCTCGATATCATCTTTCAATGTTCTACCATCATTGCCCTACCGCGACCCGTATACTTGATGCACGTCGCTTCAATTGTTCAATTGTTCAATGTTCTATCTTAGTGTTCGACACATACTTAGGCACTTACTCGCCGAGCCACGCTCGCTAACTCGATAACATATTACGCATACCATAACATATTTTATTAGACGTGAAGGAATAGGAAGAGAGAGTCAAGAACCCGCCCACCTTAAGTCGATACGCCTTGCCGTTTCGCCGATTGAAGCGTCTCGCTTCCATACCTCGATTGCATAGCTAACTCTCGGACTTAGCCATTCCTTTGAACTACTCGGTTGATTTGGCCTATCGCGCCCATGCCACAATCCGTTGTAGGGCCTTGATTTGGTTTTGCGGACACTTCATTGCATAAGGCAAAATGCCGACCTCTTATCGTCCAGCGTAAAAGCATAGCCTGTACACCAGATCAACTAAAATCAGCACTTGCTCAAACGGGACTTATCCTTTGCATCGATTCGATTCATAAATTCCAACCGACTCAAAGCTTACCTTTGGCCAACGTAACACTTGTATCGATTCACACCGATACCTCATCGGGTCAACGCAACTCTTCGAGTCAACGACTCAACGTAATGCACCGATGCGGAGCGGGGCATTACATAATATACCACTCAAAATCAGGTTCGTCCTCGAACCGAAACCAACACTTAATCCAAGTGACTCGTGCAGATCACTTCACGATCTCGTGCTACTATCGTTGGAATCATACAACTCAGTCTAGATTATACACATATTTTAGGCGTCCCACCAATATATGTATTTCAGCCAAGCTCAGTTGTAGGATATCGGGACAACTTACAATCTCAACTTAAATCCTCAAGCACCAATCAGTCCGTATTCGACTTAGTCATATCTTAGCACCTATTCCCAGATAATTCTCGTATGCATCATCCTATAACATGCGATCATCTTCCAACATCTAGCACATAACTTAATTCAAATCCGTAAATTTGATCTCATAAGTTTCTCGCCGGCCACCTAACACTCGCATTGCATCGAGTCATTGCGTATCCGATCGCAACAATTCTCTGCAATGCCTACTCGCCCAACCGTTTCCTATCTCTCGCATAACCCAAGTCTTTCATCCAATCATTCGTGTCATTTTGCCTTAACGACATGGACTATGTCAACATGTCACAAATTTTTTTTGTCTACAATCCGTACTAAGTCTCGCACGCAACTATCCCAACACGACCCACGTTCTCTAACTACCCGCGCATCGAGTCTGGGCTACCCCCGCTAGGCAACTTATCCAGACATCGTGCTCGCACTTTTCCGACACAAGAGGTCAACTTGAGTCTACGATGCTCAAAGGCAACAATCTTTCCGACCCAAGGTCTCTTACGATACGTCCATCTCCTATTCTCGACCGAGTACAAATCCTTTACTCAAACTTCGATTCAATCCTGACTTGTTCGTTTCGTAACATAGATCGCACGCTTAACACACATAGCCTAACCGTTACTCAATCCGATCTACGATACACTCTTAGGTCGTTCTACTATCCGTTGCTCTTGCGCATTGCAGAACCCTTGCAATCGCCTTACCGCGTCACTACGCTAAGCACGTTCCTCGACATCTATTCGATCCAACATAACTTTTCTTGACCATATCGATTTTAGTACTCGCTAACTTTCGAGGCACGATACTCACTCGCTTAGACTTATCCTCGACATGCACTACCTCATTCCTTATCCTTCTTACGTGACTTCATTAGGGTCGTCCTATGGTTTCCCACATTCACTTGATTTGGCGGTTAAGTCTTCTAGGGTCATCTGCCCCGAAACTACGCTCGATAATTGAAGATCATCAACGAGGGACAGTTAACACGAACCATGCTATATCCTATTGCAGAGCCAAATCAATTCCCGACATTTCCTATTCGACTTTTACCCAATCTGACATACCAATCCATAGTTTGTCTACCCCCGCACAATTGATGTGCCGTTACTACTCGAGTCACTTAGGCACTGCCGTTGACAATATCGCACAATCCTCAATTCCATCTTCGTATCAAACCACAAATCCATATCCAAATTGCCACGCCTTGCAAGTTCGATCATCCCCACTGGATGAATCACCATACCAGTGCTCACGCAGAATGATCGTTCTAATTTTGATGTGACGCATGTGCGAGGCTGGTGTTGCGCTCGCTCAAGACAAGAATGTCAACATAGTGGTGATCCGCGAAGAAATCCAAACACTCTCGTTTTCTTCCGAGCAACATACATCCACTCTCAATGTCTTGAAGCATTCCTACCGTTATCATAAGAACCTACATCAACTTAACTTGCATCTTATTCATCCAACAACAATGCTCAACATAATTTTCGTTCATTTGATCAGAGTATCCCCGAGTTATTGCATATCGTCTTTGATACGCCTCAATACCATCGTCGATATGCATAACTTGAACATCTTCCTTTCTCATAAGCTCAAACTCGTTGCAATTACTGCCATTATTTGAACTCGAATACGAATCAAGTCTTGCACACATCAAGATTCATTCCGTTATAACTACCATAATCGCGACACAATTCCCAATTCACGTATCCATTCTCATATCCCTAACTCGCACTTTCCGATCGTGCCACCGACTTATCATACTAACTCAAATTCGTTCGCACAAATCCTTCGTACCTACTCAACACGTTCCGAAGAAGTCTCCGTACTAACTCAACATAAGTTCGACCGGGTCGACTATTTCCTCAACGTAACATTCGTTCGCATATGCTCGGCCTATCGTTCAACTTATACTTAACGAATTCTCGTCCGACGTATTCTCCATAGGTATGACTTCGCACATAATCGTTTAACTAATTCACCAAAGCATACTTATATCGACTCCTATCGCATCATTTCCACTCGAGTCTCGGTACCATTCCATCCGTTGCGGACAAACATATCGTAACCACATAATCGTTTCGACGAAACCTATCGTAAGTCACCAAGCGGCTTAACATAGCTATCGTTAAGTGGTATCCCATATACCACTCAGGATCGAGCCTATCGTTATCGATACAATACTTCGCTATACTTGCTCGCATAGTTGGTATTGCATATACCACTCGAAATCGAGTCATTACTCGACATCACACTTCGCATAGGTCCGACTTCTATCTCATCTTAACCGTCCCGTATGGTGATCCTTCCGATCCCAGCTCTAACGTTAGCTTAAGTTTGGAACTCATTCAATCTAACCGTACCATGGCGATCATATCGATCACACCTGCAACATTTGCTTATTCAAAGCTCAACGTGACATACGGCCAACATAAACGTTCGCCAACTCAAACTCGACTTAGCAACCAACTCAACTCGTACTATCGCATCTGCGATCTTC
This sequence comes from Iris pallida, assembly GCA_029216955.1. NCBI lineage: Eukaryota > Viridiplantae > Streptophyta > Magnoliopsida > Asparagales > Iridaceae > Iris > Iris pallida. The sequence continues at coordinate 1,023,195 of JANAVB010007199.1, forward strand.
GAATCCTGCTCGTTGCAGCTCGTGCAACAACTTAGTCTCGATACTTAAGGTCTTTACTCAATCTCGCATAACATATCGCTATCCATCCGCATAGCCATACAACACGCATCATACCATATCGACTCGTTATACCGATACAACGAACGATCCACGACTTGCTGCACTCTGTGCAACCGACAACACGTAACCATTCGTATAGCCATATAACACGCATCGCCTCACATATCGATCCGTTGTACTACGTGCAACCAGCAACACATATCTACATAAAACGCATCGCCTCATATCTCGACTCGTTGCACCTTGTGCAACCAACAACACATATCTTCTCGCACTGCGTGCGACCAACAACACATAACTCCTCGCACTGCGTGCGACCAACAACACATATCGTTGCACTTCATGCAACCAACATCACCATATTCGTTGCACTTCGTGCGACCATCATTCCGTAACCCGTTGCACTTCGTGCAACCAACATCCCATAACTCGTTGCACTTCGTGCAACCAACACTCTCCGACGGCACCCAGAGATAACGTGATAGTCACGACATACTTGTGGCAGACGTACGCACTTAATATAGACTTATTGTATGGAACATCCAATGTAGCATCGAGCAGATCCACGAGCCATGCGGTTGCGGAAACAACTTAGAGTCAACTGAATTCGATAACGAAGCAACTGAGGGTCAAAGAGATTCACGCACGGTCCAAAGGATGGAACCGCTCTGATACCAACTTGTCACGCCCCGATCCGAGAAATCGCTCGTCCTTGCTAGATTTTACCCGAATCATCGTACTCACTGGGGCGTGATGCCGTACGAGCCTGTAGTTGCGCTCGTGCAAGGCAAGATAACAGGTTCGCATAAAACTATCTCAAATCGATAACATAAGCAGCGGAAGGAAATAAAGTAAAACACAAGAATCTCTTTTATTCATAATGAACTGAAGGTTACAAAGGCTCTGAATAGCCCAACATAAAATGCCAATTGGCTACAACGCTCATGATCTCTCTAGCTCACAAAGGATTATATTGTTCCATACATTATGCCTCTGTATAGCCATCAAGTAGTCTTCGGCCGAACATCTCCATGTCGCAAGTCCGAACGCATATGCGGAAGCTCCTCTTGAACGCCAAGGACTCCATGCCTCGGCACGTCCAAGCCAAGCTCCGCCCTGAGCCGATCATAACCTGAACCTGCACATAAACTAGTGGGGGTTTAGTGCTTTCGTCCTCGCTTCGCACTGATCAAAACCCGCTCGCACCCAAACCAAACACTTAACTTAACATAGCACATTATCATAATGTGTCACCACATCCCGTGTTCCTGCAGCAGATACAGTTAGCCATAACATAAACGTAAACATAGTGTTCGTGCTCATGCCGTCCCATTTTCCTTAGCCTGCAGTGGTTAGAACTTAACATAAGCAAACATATGATCACGCAACCGACCATTCATAAACATAAACATATGCATAATGGGTGGCAGGCCCTGAGCCTGCACCCAGCTCTCATCTCAGCTCATCGGTCCTATCTATATGAAGGTCACGGTGTTTCGTACCGTAATGGACTTGGCATCTCTTATGTGTAAGCCTACAATCGCTTCGATACGGGTTGCTAGCCCAGTATCCGAAGGATCCCAAACTTACGGATATCATAGCTTATCACAGCACTGGACGGTCGCAATCCGTCCGAATGTTGTGCACCATAAATACCACACATAATTTCCTCCTAGGCCGAACGGTCCCGGCGCCCCGGCGTAACCGTTCGAGGGAAGTCGCACCCGTGCACGGGCTATCCGAGTCCATTGACCATGCAATACGTTCCATATCATACAATCCATAGCATACCAACCGATCTCGTATTCCATAAACATAGTGTCGCACATAAACGGTTTCCCGTGCCATAAACATAATCCACCATTCGCATGGGGAGCTCCGTCGGCGTTATGCCCCAACACATCCATATTGATGCACGACGCCCAACGGTTTAGTCGTCTCGTACTCATAATCACGCGTCCCATTCATAATGTTATTCGCATAGCCTACTTCCGTATTTACTTAGTCTTTTCGTACATAAGTGCACAAAGGCACGTTCAGCACCGTATTCAATGTTCTACGCCTAGTGTTCAATATTCTCGGAGCCGTGCACATGATGCATATCTCGATATCATCTTTCAATGTTCTACCATCATTGCCCTACCGCGACCCGTATACTTGATGCACGTCGCTTCAATTGTTCAATTGTTCAATGTTCTATCTTAGTGTTCGACACATACTTAGGCACTTACTCGCCGAGCCACGCTCGCTAACTCGATAACATATTACGCATACCATAACATATTTTATTAGACGTGAAGGAATAGGAAGAGAGAGTCAAGAACCCGCCCACCTTAAGTCGATACGCCTTGCCGTTTCGCCGATTGAAGCGTCTCGCTTCCATACCTCGATTACATAGCTAACTCTCGGACTTAGCCATTCCTTTGAACTACTCGGTTGATTTGGCCTATCGCGCCCATGCCACAATCCGTTGCAGGGCCTCGATTTGGTTTCGCGGACACTTCATTGCATAAGGCAAAATGCCGACCTCTTATCGTCCAGCGTAAAAGCATAGCCTGTACACCAGATCAACTAAAATCAGCACTTGCTCAAACGGGACTTATCCTTTGCATCGATTCGATTCATAAATTCCAACCGACTCAAAGCTTACCTTTGGCCAACGTAATACTTGTATCGATTCGCACCGATACCTCATCGGGTCAACGTAACTCTTCGAGTCAACGACTCAACGTAATGCACCGATGCGGAGCGGGGCATTACACGTGCTGTCCCGCTCATTCTGCGGTTGTCAAAATAAATAGTCCTACGACCCCAAGGCCCATTATATGAAGTATGACTTGGGCGATAGCGTTGCGTAGAACACGAGTCGGTTTAGAGGCACGAGCCACGGTTGGTTCAGTGGAAAGTTAGCCACGGTCGGTCGATACTTAAGGAAATACGTTATGTTCAAGTTGAGTTGGAAGGCTATGCAGTAGCCGTTCCCTGAGTTCAAAGAATGTTAAGTCTAAGCGATGGTTTGTCGTCGAGAGAAAATATGTCAGGACTGTGGTTCAGTCGTCGAGGCAACCCTGGTTTGGGGCTCTGCAAAGAAAGTACAAAAAGTGGAAAGAGTAAAACAAAGGAACTGTGATAATAATGAGACCATGCATTACGTTAAGTCTAGAAGTTAGCGTAGGCGCGTGGTCATGGACGACTTGTCGACAAGGGGTGGTTCTTCGAGCGGCAACCCGGGGCCACGGGACCGACTCGGCCTAGGAAGAACTGATTATAGCCGAGCTGGGTAATAGGCAATTGGTAGTACGGGGACTTGCATCGAGGATCGCAACCGGCGGTACAAGGGTCCCGTTTGCCAGGCTACGTCCAAAATGGCTGGTTAGGCCAGTGACCTTTCATATAGATGTGTCGGCACGGGCGGCAATCCGCGTGGGTGCCTTTGGATTGAGTTGAATATGTATGAGTTAAAAAGATACAATATCTGAGCCTAAGATTTGGCTACAGCGAAGGTGACGTGCTTCGGCACGAGATATGGTGTCGAGTGTTAAGTTGTTAGGCACGGCCGCGTTGTCACAACACAAGTGTAGGCGAGACTAAGCGGGGAGGCGCTGCCTCGGAGATATTGAAGCACGAATCGAGTATGGCACGACCGAGTCGTTACGTCCCAGAGTTTGGCACGAAAGATAAGTATAAGTCGGTGCGTCGACAATGCAAGCACGAGAAAGGTCTAGAGGCAAGGAAATGGAGTCTTTCGTGTAGTTGCGTCTCTGATTATGGCCGTAAGACAAACACGACTTGATAGGTTAACGTTGTTGGCACGAGGAGTAGTCTAGAGACAAAGTATGAGTTAACGTTGACATTGCAAGCACGGAATGGTTCCGATACACAAGTTGCGCTAAGGCGTCGGTCCTAAAACTGATCCTAAGGCAAGAATAGAAAGACAATCGAAAAAGGGTTTATGTTGCACAAAGTAAATAAAACGTGTAGGTTTTGTATGGGTGGGCGAGGAGCTCACTCCACCAGTACAGTGGTACTGACACCCACACAGTGTTTCATGTGCAGGTACAGGTAGAAGCTCGTGGCGCAGAGTTCGCTTGGATGCGTCGAGGCACGGAGTTCCTTGGCGATTCGAAGTGTGCGGCCGCGTGGAGTGAAGACTTATACGGGACATAATGTATGGACATCGCCTTCCGAAGCTTCCGCCGGCTCAAGCATTGTAATCGAGAGATGAGAGAGAGCAGAGTGACTTGTAATCGAGAGAAAAGTGAGCACGAGAGACTTGTAATTTGGCCTTGCGCCCACAAATGTAATCTTGTATTCAATATCAAATAAAGAGCTTCTTTTGAATGACTTGTGTTCATGTGTTACTTGTTCTTAAATTCTGCTGCATGTTTCAATATTTCTGCTTGGGACTTCTGGGCGACGACCCCGTCGTCGCCGATGTAATCGGCCGTTATGAAACTGCCTTGCACGAGCGCAATCTAGGCTCGTGCGACATCACGCCTTAGCGAGGACGATCGCTCCTACAAGAGCGGGGCGTGACAGTAGGTGGGAGTGGTTTGGTTCACATAAAATCAAGCAAAACCGAACCATGCAAAATCAAGCCGAACCAAGTCAAGTCGGGCCGAACCGAACCAAGATAAAACAATCAATGAAATGCCAAAATAAATCAAACAGGGAGACATGTAATACGGGTCAAAATACGTACACATATTCCAAATACATAATATGAGATATGGGCATTACAGAAGACTAGCAAGAGTAATAGTCATACATGATAAGCTCTAGCTATAGTTTAGAATACGCAAATCATGTTTAGGTCCGTAGGCTAAATGTCAAGTCCAAAATACGAGCTAAACACGTGCTCGGAGGCTAAACGCCACAAAAGAATAATATACATAACTAGTGAGAGAATGATATAAGAAACCCACTATGGTACTCTGGTGCTCTGGGTAGTTACCATCGAGTAGATGGTACGGAAGATCCTTCGGGCTCTTCTATCTGATCTGGCCAAACAAAACCAGTAGGGTTAGACCCCCAATAGCAAGTACCACAAAGGAAGCCAAAGTATGAACTAAAACTAGTAATAACTAACATAGCAACGGATAGAGATAGAAATAAGTAAAAGCAAATCGAGCCTCGTACGCTACCATTGCACTTATCCCGAGAATAGAAAAGATAATAAGTAAAGCAACATGTAGCATAAAGTGAACGACATCTGATATAATATAAACTGTGGACATGTGAATTAAACTGAACATGTGAGCATGTAAGATAACTGGAACATGTAAGATAACTGAAACGTGTGAGCATGTAGGGTAACTGGAGCATGTGAGCATGTTAGGTAACTGGAGCATGTGAGCATGTTAGGTAACTAGAGCATGTTACATCTATATAGAACGACAAATGATAAGATAACTTAGGAACTATTCCGGAATCCAAGCTACAACCCGTAAACCAAATAAGGATCGGGATTGTAACCCTTCTCCTGAACAAAACTTTAGTATCTAATCATTTACCGACAAAAGTAAAGCATAAACAAAGATGTACTGAAAATAAACAAATTCAGACACTGCCTAGACAAAACTAGACTCGACTAGACTTCATACAACAATCACGGCCAAGCAATGAGTACGACTTTATACATTAGCTAACTAGGGTTATCACAATCCTAATTACTAATATATAAACTTTTGAGAAATCCAATTCCACTTATCTGCCTGCTGCTACCTGAATGATCCAAGCCAAAGAAAAACAAGTATTGTAGACACACTGTAGTAAGATACATATGTCCTAGAGAAGTGCCTCACTCGATGGTGTGCTGGAAGTGTGCTCATCATGACAGATAGCTCCAAATCCCATGTATATATATAAGACCAAGACCAAAGGGGCAACAAGTAACTGAGAGATCTCCAATGATCTAGATAATCAAGCTAGTTGTTTAGTCCTTAACATTTTCTTATTGGATTCTGGGTGTGGTATTCCGCAGAATCTATCCTAGACATGAGATATGTGAGACTGGACAAAAAGCAAGAATGTGTACTATAACAAGCCACAATAAGAAAATATAATAAACTAGAAGCTAGAAGTGCGCTAAGACGAGCCACTATAAAGAAATAGGGAGTGCGTCATGACAGGCCACTATCATGTAAGCAAAAAAGGACATGTATCATGAGTGCGCCACGACGGACCACTATCTAGTAAGCAAAGAAGACATGTAAGAAGAGTGCACCATGACATGCCATTATCTAGTGAGCAAAGAAGACATGGCAACAACTATCGTAGTATATAAGAAAGAATTAAAATGAAAGACATATCATGGCATGTAAGAAGGAATAAATAAAAAGTAAGTACTTGTCATAGAATAATAATTGAACATGTGAGTGTCAAGTATATAGGGTGTACAATCATTCTCTAACTATACAAGGTTATCTAATCGTGTTAAGAATTCATTACAATCGAAGATAATATTAAAACGGACAAAAACGGACAGAAACGGACAAAAACAAACAAAAATAGCCTAACCGAATCATCCGGCGGATTACTGCGGATTACCGACAGATTTTTCGAAGTGTCACAGCAAGTTTTGTGGTGCAAGTTCGGATTTTTCGATGGATTTCCGCAGATTTTTGACGGATTTTTCGAACCGTCACAGAAAGTTGATTTTTGAAAACTCCAAAACTTGTTTCGGCCATAAAAACTTCGTTTTAAATTGAAATCCAGATTTTCAAAAGTCAAAATAGCATAAAATTTAATTTCCTACAACGTGGAACTATTAGTTTTCACAAATTAAAACATTTGATAGATCAATACCTCAAAATACTCCAAAAATAGGTTCTCGGGATACCGAAACGGGTTCCGATTTCCACCAAACTCAAAATTTATGTATGCAAGCTAGGTGAGGGCCTCATATATGAATATGTGACCGAGATCCATGATGGTAACACCAGTATCACTCTTGATACCGAGTTTTCTACTAAGTCAATATTGAATTTTAACAGAAAATCAAAACCTAGTTCTAACCAAATTTAGAAACATGCATATAGACGAGAATCATGAGGAAAAAATATTTAACGAAATGAGTCTAGAAAAAAAATTCTAAGCATTTAATGTCACGCCCCGATCCCGCTAGGGTCATCCGCCTTGCCTGGATCCCTGCGAGATCGATCGTTCTCGCTAAGGCATGATGTCGTGCAAGCCTAAGTTGCGCTTGTACAAGGCCATGTACCTGCACAAAACAACTAGTCAAGCAAAACACACGCACGCACCCATTCATTGTAGAAAACCAAATATTGAACACAGAGATTTGAAATGGAAATACTTCTTTTTATTGATAAACTGATAGGAATATAAGTACAAAACTTTGCAACTCAGATTTGCCTTATTTTGGCTACATGATTCTCTTTAAAAACTCTCATTTAAAAATAGTCGCAATGCCCATACATGATATCCCTTTATTACAAGCTGGAATTGAAAAGACACCTTCAAAGAAAAAGGAAACTTGCAATTTGACTGGAATGAAAAGTAGCTTCGAGGCAGTCCACAGCTCTACTGGGCTAGACGAGCTTTAGTGCCTCTCTCAAAATCCCCCTGTCTCCTTTGCTTTCTGAAAAGATGCCCACAACGTGGGTCAGCACACATTATGTACTTGCGAGCGGCTTTTGGCCGAACTCACAAATCTCTGCACTAAATCAACATGTGGAGCTAACATTTTACTAGTGATTTTTTTACTTGTCTAGGTTCTTTTTAACAATTCATAAGAAACATAGCAGTAGAAAGCACTTGTATAATAAATCTTACCCTCGCTGACAGTCATCCCTGCACAAGACAAGTTAGCACAATTTGCATATGATATGAGGCTTGCTGTTTGAATCTGCATCTTTTGTTAGGATTGCAATGTACTCTTATTTCATAAATGCACCTAACTACATGTTAGTCCATGGGTCATTCCCCATGATTAGCCGCTGTGACTTGCGTTCAACTCGTCGCTAAGGAAACTCTATACACCCCTTGGTTTCTTTACCGCAGGGCGTTACTCTAATCCCTCTAGGCCGAGCAGCTCAGGTGCCCCCAAACTGGTCGTGAGGATTGCTCCTGTGTACACAAGTTGTCCGAGACCAAATACATGAATGCACTTTATCAAATAAATCTCTATTATGACAATATATGCAACTTTCTGTATTTCCGTCTTACTCTTTGTTCTCTATACGACAAGCCGTATCATCTCTGTCATATAACTTTAGCAACACATATACATCAATCTCTTGCAGCAGAATAAGAACTTGTAATCATTTATATCAAACACGAGTAAGGCAACTGTTCTTTGATTATCATCTAAGTTCAATTCTTTGTTTCTTATCTTTTGTTGGTTTGGTATTGTTGATCAGCGGAAAACAACAAAAGAGTGGACTAGAGATCATTTTTATTAGGGCGTACCGATCAATGTTTGTTCGGTTGAAGCAACTCACCAAGATGAATCTTAGTTGAGAGAAGGAGGGACTTCACACGCTGTTCACGTCCTATGTATGTCTATGCGTCCCCCTGCATAGGCACCAACATCTGATTAGCATACTTCGGTCTCTTTCTCTCAAGATTCGGAATGAATGCGATATGCGATGAAAGCGAACAATGAAAACCAATCATCGAAAACCAACACGAAAACACATTCATCAAAACCAAGCAGCGAAAGAAAATGTCACGTCCCGTATTCTAAATACAACGGTGACGTCATGGAACACTTCCCCAGGCTACGCGCCGAATTCATGATTATCGCCCGTAAATCAGCAGAATGGTAAATACAAGGAACAATTACATTCATAATTACAACTTTAATTTATATTTACATCAAGAGTACTTCTGAAGATACATTAACTATAAGTTAGTTACAACAAAAGTATTTACATATGGCTGACTACAAAATGAAGATTGTCGTCCCCTGAGATTCTCCAGAACGTCTATTCTCCCGTATTACGCTCGTCATATAGAGGTAAAGGTTTCGCAGGATCGTCATCTTCTCCTACTGAACAAATACTAGGTCGTTTAGAAACGACAAGCAAGTCCTCGGTCAAGAACGGTAAATAAATAATAATAATAATAAAGACTGGAAATGAATGATATATATATATATATATATATATATATTTTATATATATATATATATATATATATATATATATATATATATATATATATATATATATATATATATATATATATATATATATATATATATATATATATATATATCTTGAATATTTAGGGAATTAGTTTTAATTTTATGAATGTAAATTGAATACCTCAATATTAATTATTTTTATCTCTTACATAAACACTTAATATGCATACAATAATGTATATTCAAAATGAAATGCAATTTGAGAACAACACTTCCGAATACTCTCCTAGTCAGCTTTTCTGACAATCCCGTATACCTGGGATCAGGCTATGACTTGGTGGCGCGGCGCTTAGAATCCGGCCCTGCTTCTCTTGGGCTTAAATGTACTGAGTCTCTCTTGAACCAAGAAAATTACCAAATCGGTGTTGCTGTCGAATAGGTGCAATTGTTGGATGGCACGGAATTAAATCCGACCCTGCCTCTCACGGGCTAAATGGATGGCTCAGATCATTACAATCCGGACCTGCCTCTCATGGGATAAGTGAGCTAAGCCTCACATACTCAATTCGTATGGCCCTACAAATGAGTTAATGTACTGATCAGTCTTTGGTTATTATGCTGCGGAGCTGTATAGGTGATATTCGGGTTGTTCTCCCCTCCCAATGCTTCCTATCTAATTTTATGATTACTGAATATTATTTTCATTATCTTAAATAGGGAGTTTATCTATCTAAGAGGCTAAAAATGCATCTTATAAATGACCATTTTAAATGGTATTTAGAAACTAATTATTCCGAAATGTCATTTAGACATAAAACCATCAAGTGGAATATTATACCCATATTTTACAAAATAATAATATAAGGAGTCTAATCTAAATCGTGATACGTGTCCTATACATATTCTAAATACTCTCTAAGGTTTACGGGATCATCCAATTTCTCGGGAGATCGAGAATTTGTCTCTCTTGAAATTTTTGAAAATTTCGGCAAAGTCTCCTTTGTATTTAGAGACCCCGAAAATTTACAAGAGACATAATAAGTATAATCCAGGTTCGCCGACCCCTTCGGTAGAGCAACTCTAAACACCGAAAACCACGTATTTATAAAATTCTGGGTACGTCGACCCCTTCGGTGGAGCAACTCTCAACACCGGTAATCACACAGTTTAATAAATAAGAAAATATCGAAATAAGAAAATTTTCCTTCATACCTGAGCATGCTAGCACTTATTCCTTTGCAATATTCTTTGGTGCTACATAGTTCAAGTAAGCACATATCTATTGTACATTTTTATCGAACAAGTTTCTAATATTACATTTAGTGAATAGATTTCCAAAATTAAATCCTAATAAGCTCAATTCCACTAATATTCATATATTAAACCCCTTGAAAATACCAACTAGCAATTTCTAACTTGAAAAATTTAACAAATGGGTTACCCTAACATCCTGGTACCTATAAGTACCCATTTTAACTGAGTGTTCATGACAAAATCGATCATTTAGGCATAATTATAATTTTGTCCAGAATTGAAATATTGCCTTAAATTGATATTTTGTGGAGTTCACGTATTTCAAAGAAAAATTTAAACAATCACTAATATATATGTATTCATACTCGTAAATCTATAAGATCCCAAATGTGTAAATTCCAATTGTAGACATATAAAATTGGATCGATATATATATATATGTATCTATACATGTATGTATATGGTTCATATATGTTATTGAGTTGTGTTCTTACACTTCTCTTTATACACATATACGCTCAAATTAGTATACATGTAAGTAGGTTATGCATATGTATTCGTGTACGTAGTCTTCCCTTTAATATTTTTGAGTTAAAAGTATATATATATATATATATATATATATATATATATATATATATATATATATATATATATATATATATAAATTCAGATTTTTGGAGTGTCCATGTTGTGTCCGACACGTTGTGTCCAAGTACGTGTAGTGAATACAAGTGGAGCTAAGAAATATACTTACCCAAGGCTATTTTTTTACCTTAGCAAAGATCTGCTAGCTATTTATGATTTGTTAATGACACAATCAAAACAAATTAATTAGCCGTTAGTGATACTCATCCACAAGAATGTTGTTGCCGTTCTAATTGTAAGTAACATAACCTAATATGTAGAGGGTCAAAATGCCCGAGGATTTTTATACATAGGCCTATAGTTAAAATTAAACTATCCCGAGACTCAAAAGTTCTTACATAAACATGTGTGTAAGTGTAAAATTCTCTTATGATGCTGTTTTTTATAGAATGTGCACCAAAACATCAAATGAAGCTTTAAGGACCTCTACACATACTAGTTCGAACAAGAAAATGAAAACCCATGCGTATTCGGTCAATTTCCAAATAGACATGATATGTGAATATGTATTCGACCTTAACAAAGTTACCCAAGGGATTTAAAGTCTATGGTAAACCTAAAACTTGTTACTAATATCCTCTAATTGTTCGGTGTCCGAAATATACTAGTTTTGACTAGGTAGGGGTAAAATGTCTCAAATATTGGTATAAATTAATTTTGGACAGAATTGTACGTGTCAAAAAATACATATAAAATATCAATACCTAGATAACTTTGTTTAAACTAGACCAAGTATTTCAAGTTCATGTATAGGTGATATCAACAACCTTAATTTATATGACGGATTAGGAATTTAATGTGCTAAAATATGTAGACATACAATTTGATAGAAAGGGTAGTAATATATACAAAATTCAGAATATAAATTTATTAGAATTAGTGATGACACATATATTTCTATATGAATCAACTAATAGATTCATACCCATATATTCTATGTTCCATGTCAATTACTTTTTTTTTAATTTTGATAACCAAAATCAGAATATAAATCCCTAATGTCAACAAGAAATCATTGTTGAATCGAACCAAGTATTTGAGAAAGAATGATGATTTGCCTTTAATTTCCTTGTGTTGGACCTAGAGATTCCCAAATTTCTCCTATCATAAACCATTCAAAAATTATATATATATATATATATAAATATATATATATATATATATATATATATATATATATATATATATATATATATATATGTATATATTTCAAATTCAAACCCAATTTTAATCTAGGTTTGAAATTGGAAAGAAATGGAGAAGGAATTAGAAGGTTTTACCTAGGTTTTAGATATTGGAAGGGGAAGGAGGAGGAAAGGGTGGTGTTGGAGGTGGCGGTGGTCGGCGACGTGGGGTCGGCGGCGGCCGGCAGGGGGTCCGGGCGGCAGGGGGTCCGGGCGGCGGGTTCGGTACAGTAGCAGCAGCCCAGTGGTAGTAGTAGTAGTGTAGTAGCAGCAGATGGAGATTGGAGAGAGAAGGAGAATGAAGAGTGGAAGAAGTGGAAGGGGGAGATAGTGTGGTCGGGTGTGTGTGTTGGGGGGGGGGGGGGGGGGGTGGTGTGTGAAATAAATAAAGGAGGAGAGGGGGTGAGGTGTTTAATGAAGAAGGCTACTCTTCATGAAAGGGGACCATGTGGCATTTTGCAATGCCATATGTCTTCCTTGCATGACACTTCACCATTTAAGTTGGTGAGTAAAAATTTGTAATTGTATAAATTCTCTTAAGGTTTAAATGCAAAGTTGTATATAGGAATTTGTTTATTTAAATTAACATGACTATATTATTATTATCATTATTATTTATTCAAACGAAAATTTTTAATTAATTTTTTTTTAAAAAATAGAGCATAACATGTCTATCCTTCTTAGTAAAATTTTGTCATCGGAATTTGAATTAACTAATACAGCAGTTATAATTACTGACCTGGCTCAGAAAATAGATATGGATATTGTCTCCGCATATCTTCTTCTTTTTTCCAAGTTGAATCTCCAGGAGAGTCCTTACTCCATGCCACTCGGACTAATGGAATGACCCAATTTCGAAGGATCTTGTCTTTTCTATCCAAAATTCCAACAGGTTTCTGTTCTATTCGCAGGGTTGGACCAACAGTAATCTCTGAATAATTTAATACATGACTCGGATCTGATACATATCTTCGGAGTTGAGACACATGGAACACATCATGTACTCCTTCGAGAGTTGGTGGAAGAGCTAGTTTGTAAGATACTCTCCCAATTCTTTCTAGTACATCAAATGACCCAATATATCTCTGACTCAGTTTCCCTCGAGTCCCGAATCTGATTGTACCTTCGGTTGGTGAGATTTTCAGGAATACATGATCACCGGGTTGGAATTCCAACATTCTTTGATGTTTGTCAGCCCACATCCTTTGTCTATCTTGAACGGCTTGTAGGTGACTTCTTATTGCCTTGACCTTGTCCATTGTCTGTGTTACCAGTTCTGGACCTAGCAATTGTCTTTCTCCCACATCTGTCCAACATACTGGTGATCTACATTTTCTTCCGTACAAGGCTTCAAAAGGTACAATTTTGATACTATCATGATAACTGTTGTTATAGGAAAATTCTACCAAATATAGATGGTCATCCCATGATCCTCCAAAGTCTAACGCATATGCCCTCAGTTCCAAGGTTTGGATCATCCTTTCGGATTGACCATCTGTTTGAGGATGGTAGGCGGAGCTGAACTTTAATCGGGTACCGAGATTTTCTTGCAAACTCTTCCAGAAATGTGAATTAAACCTGGTGTCTCTGTCTGATATTATACTTACTCGTACTCCGTGTTGACTGACAATCTGTTTCATATAAATTTTTGCTAATGTCTCTGTTGGTTGTCCAACTCGAAAGGGTAGAAATCGAGTGGACTTAGTAAGTCTATCAATAATGACCCATATAGCATTGTTGCCCCTTTGGGTCTTAGGTAGTCCGGTCAGAAAATCTATTGTAAGGTGCTCCCATTTCTATTCTGGTATGGGCAAAGGTTGGAGAAGTCCTGTTGTTCTCTGAGGTTCTGCTTTCACTTGTCGACAGACGAGACATTTAGACACAAACCTGGCAACTTCTCTTTTCATTCCATGCCACCAGAAATTTTGTCTCAAATCCTGGTACATCTTAGTACTTCCCGGGTGGATAGAATACTGCGAGTTATGAGCTTCTGACATAACTTCTGTCCGCAATTCTCCACCGGATACGCACAATCTATCTCCGAATCTTAATGATCCGTCTGGATGCTTCCTCATCCCGGTCTGGAGCCCTTCTTCTGTCTGTTTCCAGATTTTCTGAAGTTTTGTATCACCTTGTTGAGCATCCTTGATTCTATCTACTAAGGAGGATTGTATTTGTAAATTTTCCCACATTCCTTCTGCTGTAGGGCATATTACTTCAATTCCCATTTTTCTCAAATCCTCTAGGATTTCTTTTGGGGTATTCATGAAGAATGCCGTTGGCTTCCTGCTTAGTGCATCTGCGACCTTATTAGCTTTACCAGGATGATATTTCATTGTCATATCAAAGTCTTTAAGTAACTCTAGCCATCTTCTTTGTCGCATATTGATCTCTTTTTGGGTAAATACATACTTTAAACTTTTGTGATCTGTATAAATCTTAATCCTTTCTCCATACAAGTAATGTCTCCATAATTTAAGTACAAATACGACAGCTGCAAGTTCTAAATCATGAGTCGGATAATTTCTCTCATGTTGTTTTAGCTGTCGAGAGGCATAGGCTATAACTCTTCTGTGCTGCATTAGCACACAACCTAGCCCCTTGCCCGAGGCATCACTGTATATCTCATATCCACCTGATCCTGACGGTAATGCCAATACAGGTGTTGAAATCAACCTTTCCTTTAATTCTTCAAAGGTTGCCTGGCATTTCTCCGTCCAATTAAATTTTTCTTCTTTTCGGGTCAGCCGAGTTAAAGGCTCCATGATTTTTGAAAAGTTTTTCACGAAGCGTCTATAGTACCCGACTAAACCCAAGAAGCTTCAAATTTCTGCTATAGACTTTGGTGTTGGCCAAGATTTAACAGCTTCTACCTTCTTTGGATCTAGTGAAATTCCTTCACCACTGATAATATGACCTAGGAAGGATATATGGTCCAGCCAAAATTCATATTTGCTCAATTTGGCGTATAACCGTTCTTCTCTCAAAGTCTGTAGTACTATTCTCAGATGCTCTTCATGTTTTTCTTCGTTCTTTGAATATATAAGGATATCATCAATGAATACAATCACGAATTTATCCAAGTATTGATAGAATATTTGATTCATTAAATCTATGAATATAGCAGGAGCATTTGTTAACCCGAATGACATAACTAAGAATTCGTAATGCCCATAACGGGTTCTAAATGCTGTCTTTTGGATATCTTCTTTCTTGACTTTTACTTGATGATACCCAGATCTCAAATCAATCTTTGAGAATACCTTGGCCTCTCCTAGTTGATCAAATAACTCATCAATACGGGGTAAGGGATACTTGTTTTTGATTGTTACCTCATTCAAGGCTCTGTAATCTATTACCAGCAGTCGTAAAGTTCCATCCTTCATCTTTACGAATAATACTGGCGCACCCCAGGGTGAGGCACTTGGTTGTATGAATCCCTTTGATAATAATTCTTTTATTTGTTTGTTAAGCTCTGCTAACTCTTCCTTGTTCATGGGATATATCTTTTTAGCTATAGGTGCTGCCCCAGGTATTAAATTGATAAAGAATTCTACTGCTCTATCCGAGGGCAATCCTGGTAGATCTTCTGGAAAAATATCCTAAAAATCTTCTACAACTTTTGGGAATTGTTTTTCCTCCATTTCTTGGAATTTTCCTCGAATTAGCAGTTCAAGTTTCTCCAATTCTCCAGCATCAAATTCTTTCTGGTTTCGATTAAATTCATATGTTTTCTTATTTGGAAGTTGAAATAAAATTCTTCCCTTACCACAGTCTATATTGGCCGACGTCCTGGTTAGCCAATCCATCCCAAGTACTACATTATAATTGTTCATTGGGAAGACCAATAGTCTTACCCGAAAAGCTCCACCACCCAATTTTACTGGGCAGGCGTTACAAACATGGCTAACCTTTACCATGCCATTGCCTGTAAGAATATTTAGATTCCTAACCAGGGGTTGTGATTCAATTTTTCGTTGTGATATAAAACTAGCAGATATAAAGGAGTGTGTGGATCCTGAATCATATAAAACTGATGCTAGATATGATGAAACTAATATAGTACCTGTTACTACTTCGCCTGCAATCTCAGCTTCTTCAATATCCAGCATAAATGCTTGTCTGTGTTTCTTCTTGTTCTTCCCAGCCTGGGGTTGTCTATCCTTCTGTACTTGTTGGAATTGATGGGCTTGGGATGCGAGTGGTGGTCTTTGTTGCCTATAGGTTATCATGGCCTGATGTACATGTGCTTGGAGCATGGGTCGAGGACCATTTCCTTGGAGCATTGGCTTGCCCTGATTCCCTCGGAACTCTTGCCTTGCTCCCTGCCCTAAATTTTAGATTACTAGCCCGGTGGTTGATTGTTGTAGACATTGACTAGTCTGGTGGTCAGCTGAACCACAACTTAGACATAATCTCAATAGCTTTCTACAGTTTCTTTTTAAATGTCCAGGCTTGTGGCAATAGTTGCAAAAGAGCGGTCCATCCAAATTATTAACTTGGGGACGTTTGGATGGTCCCTGCCACTGATTTCTGGAGGATGGTGCTCCTGACTCCAGAGCCCTCTTCTGAGCTTGGGGTTGGAACGGTTGTTCTTCCTTCAATATTCTTTCCTGGTTTCGGGCAGCTTCGGTTATGTCAGAGTATGTTTGGCTCCGATAGGCTGCAACTTTACTTTTTAGCTGTCCTCCCAATCCTTCCAAAAACCTTGATACCTTAGTTTTTCATCTGCTACCATGTATGAAGCAAAACGGCTAAGCCTGGAGAATTCGACGGTATACTCATCAATTGTGAGCCTTCCCTGCTTCAAATGGATAAATTGTCTTTCTAGCTCCATTCTGGCTGACTTTGGGAAGAATCTTTCTTCGAATTTTTTTTTAAATTCTCCCCAGGATACTGCATCGTTAGACTCCTCGGGATGCTCCCCACTCCACCAATGTTCAGCGACATCCACCAGCTGGATGCGGACCGTAGAAACCATATCTCCAGGAGTAACCTTTGTTGTCTTTAATAATCCTTCAATGGTCCTTATCCATTGACCTGCTTCTATCGGGTTCTCCGTTCCACAAAATTTTGGTGGCCTAAGATCTCTAAAATCTGCTATTGTCCCATCTTTGGAGTTTGCTGCCCACATTTGATCCAGTACTTTAGCGGTAGTGGCCTGGGCCGCGTTCGCATTTTGACTGTTAGATTCTAAAACTTGTTGAAACAGTCGATACATGTCCGAGATAGATGGTTCGGCCTGACCTTGAAATGATGATGATGCGTGGGACTGTCCTGGATCAGACATTATCCTAAAAATCTTGAATAAATAAATTTTCTCAGGAATAGTCCTTTGTAATGCCCACAGAAAAGTTTTGCATGGCTTAGCAATAAAGGAATATGATTTATTAATCCAAATCCAGTCAATCAACAAAGGCAAGTACGATTATGTTATCTCGCAATTTAATTAGTAATTGTTATCTTGCATGCTTAAACCACATTGCTACACGGAACTCTCTCCCAGAGTTTAAATATTGATTGTCGGATATTGGGGGAGTAGTGTAGTGCTTATGACCAATACCTTCATATTGCATAATTGTGTAAGCTTACCCCTCTTACACATAGGGATAAGCCGTATCGCATCGCTAGGATGCTATTGTACAACCCAAGTCGGTCATATACATTACCTATTCAAATCATATTGTTTTCAAATACTGAATTGCTAGAAAAATATTGTTCAAGTATTTCAAACTGTTTAAAATTACAAAATTTTCGTTACTATTTGAACTGTTAGATTTTCATAATTGTACTTTGCTCCTTTCATGACTGGATCCCCACCCCAATAGGTGACATTGATGATGCTGAGCTATTGTATAATAGCTATTATGATCCGGTGCTCTACCCTGCAGTGCTTCCAGAGTCCCACTTGGAGGACGTCGATCCCGAGGCTGATGAGCCGGCTATCTAGATAGATGTTATTTTTATTTCTAGTTTCATTATGTTGGAGTGAAGACAATTTTTTTTCAATATTTATTTCAGATGTATTTTTCTCTATTTTGAACAAACAAAGTTTTTTAAATGTTCGTAATATTAGAAGTTGTGAAAAATGTATATTGTTGTTGAGATTACCTGCAAGTACAAACAGCTTACTGCTGCCGTCTCACAATGGTGCAGGCTGGGATGATCCGATTCGACCCAATAATTTGGGATTGGATCGTGACACTTAGCAATAAAGGAATATAATTTATTAAAGTAAAACACTAGAGGACAAGCAAATTTCATTCACTCTTATCAAAATGTGATACAAATATGCTGCTAAGTCTTGCCATACATATCTTTTTACATATTTTCCCTTACTTTCGGATTATTATACATACAAATCTGCTATGCTACATAGCAGAGAAAGGAAAACAACCCCTTACATACTTAAGATTCCTTAATCTAGTTACCTACATATAAGAGTTTGTTCATAACTAAGGATCGTCACTTCGGGATGTAACTCTTGGAAGTCATTTAATGTTCCTTCGTATCCTTCAAGTATGGGGTATATGTATAGACGATCGGGGTCTCGAACATATATACAGTAGACCTGCCTTTCGTGGTCTACTTCAGCAGCGCTTTCGATATCTCGGATAACGGGATTCATTACTCCATAATATACTTCATAGACTGGTATGTCATACCAGTTTGTTACCTTCCAAAGTTCCCTTATATGTTGCTGGTACCCATATAGGGTACGGTCACTCCCATCCCATGACAAGCTTGGAAGAAATAGATCCATACCTACATACACAATACTTTTTTAATTAAGCCATATTTGGAGGAAGTATAAGGACAAGAACATGGAGTCACACATACTTTATTTATTTTCAATACAATACATAGTCAAGCATTACATCCTTGCTATTTACATTTTTACACTTTTACATATTAGTGGCTCATATCCACATTTTCCTTATATTGAGGATTTTAGCCTCAAGATAGGTTGACATCCACTCTTTCAGGGTACCGTTGTGTTTGGATCCTGGTTCTCCAGACGGTTGTGCCTTAATAAGCACATCATAATTTACTATATTATAGTATTCTTTTTTTTTTCATCCACAATATCTGTTACTATCGGATCTTCAGTTCGTAGTGTACTCCGTAAACTTCTATCATCCCTTTGGGTGCTACTCGCCACATCTTCTTCACGAACTCAAAATATTCGTCCAAACTGTGGCTGTGGTTGCCCAATCTTGCAAAAGGTACAAATCGGGACATGATCTATACCAAGAAGCTTTAGGTCAGCATTCCTTTAATTAAGATTAAAATAAATAGATTAGATTAGGGGTGGGTATATGGGTCCAGGACCTGCGGTTCCGACCCGGCCCGAACAGTATATTGGTCAAACGGGGCGGTTCCTAAATTTTGAAATTTAAACGGGGCGGGTCGTGTGACACTAACGGGGCGGGGCGGGTCCTATTTTCAAAATAAACGGGGCCCCGAAATGACCCGTTTCTAGGAGTATGATTATTTTTTCATATTATAATTTATAAATAATAGCACACGTTATTGTTTAGTAAACAAATTCTAGAAATTGGAAAAACATAATACTTGTTTTGTTCTTCTAGATAATAGTACATGTGTAAATGTTTACTATTCTATAATTTTTTGAATTTTTTTTGATCCGTTTGGACCCGCGGGTCGGCTCGGTTTGGACCCATTTCGAACGGGTCGAATCCGTACCGGTTCAAATATTTTTTGGATCCATCCCACCCTGCCCCGTCAATTAACGGATCCGGTCCGGATCCATAAAATTTGGACCCGGCCCGACCCGTGCCCACCCCTAGATTAGATAGTAAAAAATAATCATTTGTATAATGCTACTAATTATTGATATTACCTTCTTTAAGGATCTCTATGGTAAGATTGGGACTCAAAGTTTCACCTATAGGTTCATAATCTATATATAACTAGACCTATACATGTCCTAAAATTTCCATTCCTTGCTGACCTGCATGGGCCACCAAAAAAAGATGTGTCACGTCCTGTATCCCAAATACAACGGTGACGTCCTGGAACACATCCCAAGGCTACGCGCCGAATTCGCGATTGTCGCCCGTAAATCAGCAGAATGGAAAATACAAGGAACAATTACATTCATAATTACAACTTTAATTTATATTTACATCAAGAGTACTTCTGATGGTACATTAACTGTGAGTTAGTTACAACAAAAGTATTTACATATGGCTGACTACAAAATGAAGATTGTCGTCCCTTGAGATTCTCCAGAACGTCTATTCTCCCGTATTACGCTCATATAGAGGTAAAGGTTCCGCAGGATCGTCATCTTCTCCTAGTGAACAAATACTAGGTCGTTTAGAAATGACAAGCAAGTCCTCGGTTAAGAACGGTAAATAAATAATAATAATAAAGAGTAGAAATGAATATATATATATATATATATATATATATATATATATATATATATATATATATATTGAATATTTAGGGAATTAGTTTTACTTTTATGAATGTAAATTGAATACCTCAATATTAATTATTTTTATCTCTTACATAAACACTTAATATGCATAAAATAATGTATATTCAAAATGAAATGCAATTTGAGAACAACCCTTCCGAATACTCTCCTAATCAGCTTTTTCGACAATAATTCCGTATACCTGGGATCAGGCTATGATTTGGTGGCGCGGTGCTTAGAAATCTGGCCCTGCCTCTCTTGGGCTTAAATGTACTGAGGCTCTCTTGAACCCAGAAAATTACCAAATCGATGTTGCTGTCGAAGAGGTGCAATTGTTGGATGGCACGGAATTAAATCCGGCCCTGCCTCTCACGGGCTAAATGGATGGCTCAGATCATTACAATCCGGCCCTGCCTCTCATGGGCTAAGTGAGCCAAGCCTCACATACTCAATTCGTATGGCCCTACGAATGAGTTAATGTACTGATCAGTCTTTGGTTATTATGCTGCGGAGTTGTATAGGTGATATTCGGGTTGTTCTCCCCTCCCAATGCTTCCTATCTAATTTTATGATTACTAAATATTATTTTCATTATCTTAAATAGAGAGTTTATCTATCTAAGAGGCTAAAAATGCATCTTATAAATGACCATTTTGAATGGTATTTAGAAACTAATTATTCCGAAATGTCATTTAGACATAAAACCATCAAGTGGAATATTATACCCATATTTTACAAAATAATAATATAAGGAGTCTAATCTAAATCGTGATACGTGTCCTATACATATTCTAAATACTCTCTAAGGTTTACGGGATCATCCAATTTCTCGGAAGATCGAGAATTTGTCTATCTCTTGAAATTTTTGAAAATTTTGGAAGAGTCTCCTTTGTATTTAGTGTCACGCCCCAGTTCCGAAATACGGGGACGTACACGGCCAGCTACACCGTATAAGGTACGAATACGCTATACGGTGATGACGACTGTCCAGTTTGGTTGGGTATCCTAGCATGCAATCAATCTATGGCCTAAATCCGATCTCATATCCGCAGGTAAATCACAATGAAACAATATCAAGAGAGATAATCATATGAAAAACAGGAAATACTCATATGAAAATCTGGAATCTACAGTACAGAATAATAATGTAGACAAGTATACCTTCCCACAGTTCCTAGCATGTCTGGAACTGAAGCACACCCTCCAAGTCAAGTCTGGAAGATCCACCGGGTCGGTCTCAGACAATCTGGGAACAATCCAGGGTTGGTCAGGCCAACCGCAGCAAGTACCAGAAAGGAAGGCTCAAGGACGGGCGAAGAAAACCAGCAGGATAAAATATGACAAGAATAACATCTAAAAACAATAAATAAGGGTAAGGGATCGTGCGGTACCAATGCACGATAACAATCCACAAGTATAGTGAAGCTAACACAATCACAATCTCCCTAGCATCCACTAACACCTGCACTGCCAGCTGGAAATCAATATCAGCTGGCTAGCAGGCAACAAGCCAAACAACACAGAAGAACAAGCGGCCACACAATGCCTACGGCTTGCTATTATTAGCTAACTAGGGTTATCACAGGCCTAATTACTAACAAGATGCAATGAGACTTCAAAGTCCAGCTCCTGCTTGCTACTACCCGAATGGCCCCAACAAAAGAAAAAGATAGATATAGCAGGCACACTGCAGTAAGATACATGTGCCCTAAAGAAGTGCCACACTCGACGGAGGGCTGGGAATACGCTCATCTCGACGGATAGCAACAAATCCCTAGTATATATATAGATACATAGGGCCGGGGCCAGACAAGCAACAGGTCACTGGGAAGTCCCCATGAACTACATGATTAATCTAGTTATTAGCCTAGTCAGTTTCATTATGGATCCCTGACCGTGGTACTCAGGGATCCATGTCCTAGACATGATGCAAGACAAGACTGGACTGGTGGCTTATACAAGCACAATCAAGAGAAATCAACCACGGTGTCAAGACGGGGTCATGCTAAGCAAGTCAGGACTGGCTGTCGCAACAGCGGTCAAGAGTAAACATGTCATGTCAAGAGTACTAGTCAGGAGTGCGCCACCACGGGCCACTATCAAGAATCAAGAGTATACATGCCAGGTTTACTGTCAAGTCCAAAGTGCTAGTCAGGAGTGCACCTCCACGGGCCACTAATCAAAATCAAGATAGGTCCAGGTCATCGTGTAATACCAGGAACAAGGTCAAACCTATCAGTCACAAGAAGTCACATGCCCAAATCGTGACATGGATATCAAGTCGGGTACAAGATCAAAATCTCCACTATAATAGCCTGTCAAGTACACATGGGAACCTACAGCTCAAATCATCAAGTCGGTCCATCCACCAGATCAATCTAGCAAGAGTCTCCCATCCATGATGGAGTGAATATCACGTCAATAAAGACAACTACCAAATACCAAGCTCATTCCCCTCACAATGCTAGGCCCTCTGACTCACAAGAATCCTCCAAGTCAAAGATCACAAGCCACTAGAAAATAAGCCCCTCAACTACCAAGACACAGCAATCAAACCAGGTTCTCCAACTACCGGAATACACAAAGGTACCAGGTTTGGGCGTTTGGGAAGTCGAGTAAAAATCATATAATAATACCCTCGATATTCTCCTCGTTCCACGAAATATTCGAAATCACCAAAATCCAAGAATCCACATAGATCCACCAAGTCAATATCCCAAGATCGTACTCTCCATAATAATCAATCCTCAGTCATATCCACAAGTCGCAACTCCCAATACATAGGACAGCTGTCAGCTCTATCTGACAGACTAGGACAACCCCTAGGATGAAGGGTCAGGGGACAAGAGTCCGGTAATAAATGCCGCCGAAAGTGGCAAGGATTACATGGACCGCTCTGGAGCAAATCCACAACCCTTAAACCAAACGAGGACCAGGGTTGCAGACCGTCTCCCGAGTGGAACCGTTCTCCTTACGCTATCCGACGGACAAGACATGTCAAGACGCTAGGCGACTAATCTAGTCGGGAGTCTACCTGGCAGGCAATGGGATCAGGTATACTATACCAAGGTGAACATGTACGAGCCCAGTCCAGCAAACCAAAGGAATGGTTCTGCCCAGTCCTTCGAACCAAATTCCCGATCGGGAATTTTGGAAGAATCCGGCAGAGTCTCCTCTGTATTCTGGACAGGAGCTCCCAGCGAATCGGGGCTAAAACCACTCGGCGCAACCCGCCGCAGAATCGCAAAATCGCAGGCTGAGAACACTAAGTCTCAGCTACCAGCAGCACTAGGATGCGTACTGGGAACAAGTCGATAGCCGAGAACACTAAGTCTCGGCCTCCAGCAGCACTACGATGCGTACTGGAAAATCAATCGAACCCGAGACCACTAAGTCCCGGCCTCCATCAACGCTACAATGCGTACTGGGCGCCAAGCCAACATGCATAATAATAAAATAACTGCCTCGCATCACAGCACATGCTCATAATTCTAACCCAAGCGCAATCACAGCCACAAGAATAGTTCGCCAAGCCGTTACCCGACCGCGAGTCGGACACGGGGCATACAGGGACAATCCATACATGTGAGTCGTGCTCGTGTCCTCGGAGGTGTGGATGACCCATCCGAGTTGTTCGATACGGTCTATTCCGGTGTCGGACCAAGCTATCCTAAGTTATCATCATGGCAGATCTACTACTAGGCTACACTAATCATGGTTATAAAATTTACAAGTACAAATTAATTAAATGAAATAAAATCCAGAAGAGAGGGCAAGAGCCGTCGATGAGCAAGGGATACTTGCCTAGAGGGCTCGGCTAGGTAAGCAAGTCTTCGGCAGTCGCGATCCAAGCTAGCACGCCAATCGAGATCCTCAGAACACACAATAAATAATCATCAGCACCAAATAATAAAATAATAGAATAATCACAAGAGATGGCAGAAGGCTATACCGTACGGGTCCCGCAAGCAGCGCAGGAATCTGGCACGGAAACCGAGGCACGCGGACCGATACGGGCACGCAAATCGAGACACGCACGTATATCGAGACGCGTACGAGAATCGAGGAGAACACGAATATCGAGACGAACGAGAAACATAAACGTGTACGTAGATCGAGACGTGCACGTAAATCGAGGAAATCACGAATATCAAGATAGCGCACAAATTAATGCGATACGCACATCGAGACGGCACAAAGACCAATACGGCACGTAAATCGGAGCGAACACGCAAATCGGTGCGTACACGAAAACCGAGACGACACACGATACAATATGACACGCAAATCGATACGGCACGAAAATCAAGAAAGGCACAAAGGCCAAGGCACGGAAAACGAGACGGTGTGCAAATCGAGATAGCACGTTGTCCGAGGCAGCACGGGGCTCGAGGCGTCCCGCTGCTCACGGCAGTACGTGGATCGAGGTGGCACGAAAACGGGACGACACACAAATCGAGGCACACATCCCGAGAAGCACGGGGAACGAGGGAACACGCGAATCGAGATAGCACGCAACCCAAGCAGCGTGGGGCCCATAGCGTCCCGCTGCTCGAGGCGTGCACGGAGCTCGAGGTACGTTACCCGAGGCAGCACGAAAAACGAAGGGGTCACACCAACCAAGGGTGCGCCGCCCAAGACAACATGCTGCACTAAGCAGCGCACAGACCGAAAAAATAGGGGAGGCGGAGGAGGAACTCGCCGGTGTCAGTCGGGCCCTGGCGGAGGGGACGAACGGCAACAGCGGCAGCACAGCCAAGTCAGGGCGGCACTGGCCGCCGGAGAAGAAGGGAGGAGATGGTGGCGGTCGCGGCGATGGAGACGGTGGAGATGATGGAGACGACGATGATGATGGTTGTGGCGGCGCTGGAAGTGGTGGTGGCGATGATGGCAGCCGTCGAAGGAGGCGGCGGCGACGCCGGTAGAAAATGGTGGTGACAGGACTGCGGTGGAGATGGACGGCCGGAGGTCGGGGAGAGGCCGAGAGGGAGAGAGTAGTAAGGGAGAGGGAGATCGGGCCGGGGAGAGGGTGAGGAAGAGAGAGAATCGGACGGAGAGTGAAGAGAGAGAGAGAGAGGAAAAAAATGGGGGGGGGGGGGTGTTCTCCTGTAAGGAGAAAATGAGGGGGTAGGTGAGAGAGAGGTTAGGTAGGGGTTTGGGTAGGTTAGATTATTAAAATAAATAAATAATAATGATGATGATAGTAACAATAGCAATAATAATAATAATAGCAAAAATAGAAATAGGAATAATCCTGACCAGTAAGTTAACAATGCTATCTCCATAATAAATAAAATTTTAAACAATACGAAATTTTAAAATAACCAAAAATATTAAATACAGTCGGATGCCTATTTTCAAAATAGGGATCTGACATCCTACCCACCTTACAAAAATTTCGTCCTCGAAATTTCAAAATTATCAAAATAGGGTTTTCAAAACTAGTACATATATTCATATATATGCCATGAAAACTCTACCCACCTTACAGAAATCAAGTAATATAACAAGAAATGAACAAAATCTCAATATGAAAACATCAAAGGGAACAAGGTCCAGCTAAATAAATCAACTCGCAAGGTAATCCAAACACCGAGAAGATCTCGAAAATCAAGGTCTCGCATACACGAAATAACCCCATAAATCGAAACAAGTATAAAATGCCGAAAACAATGTCAGAAAACGTAAAATCCCAACTGCATAAAATCCTCACAATTCATAAAATACAGGATATCTGTCTCAAACCGATGACCGTAGTTCCTAATATCCGAAAAATGTGTGTCATGATCATTCCTTGCCGCGCCATCCGGAATGGCTGCAAAAGATGCATCAGGACACTATAATCGGGCGGCTGCAACTTTCGTTACCACGCCGTCAAGGTATACTAGGGTCATCCAGTTACTCTTGACAAATACCCAAAATAAATCAAATCTACAACTCAAATGTCCAAGTCACTAAAATCATAAAATATCTAACCAATATAACATGATAATTCTACAAAATAATAACTCATAATCCATGTCAAATCGTAATATCCATTCAAAAACACATTCAACAACCCGGATAAATTCCTAGGAAATGCATCAAAACCAAAATCCATGTCAAAACATGATATATAGAAAATACATCTATAATCAAAATAATAATATCTGAAAGAAATAATCATGATTGTAGAACTGTCCAGAATCAAAGGAGCTAAATTGGTACATGAAAATCCACTGGGTACTCAACAAATGCTGAAATATCCAATCTCAAAGTCCAGAGGAAGTCTTCAGTCCGCAGCAATCCAGCCAACGCTCGAAGAGGGCGAAAGTGATACTAAGTCAACACGAAGTCAACGCACGAAATAGATAACAGAAAATCAAACAAGGCGAAACACCGGTAGAGAGTACAGAACCCAAGATAAATAATCATGTAACCCAAATAATGGAGATAAGATAACATCTCATCAAATAAGGTGATCGACATGACCAACTACAGGACCATGTCTCTCAAAACAAGAAATAACGGTAGATAACAACGAATAAGACAGGACAAGACAAGATAGGTCCAGGTAGAGATGAGGACCAGTTCACAGGTTCAAGGGAGCGAAAGACAAGTGTAACAAGCGAAAATACCAAGGAATAGTGGACTGAGATCAATAATCATGTGATACCCAACAAAATCTCAAAACGAGACCTGCATGGGCCACCACTAAAACCATGTCACGCCCCAGTTCCGAAATACGGGGACGTACACGGCCAGCTACACCATATAAGGTACGAATACGCTATACGGTGATGACGGCTGTCCAGTCTGGTTGGGTATCCTAGCATGCAATCAATCTATGGCCTAAATCCGATCTCATATCCACAGGTAAATCACAATAAAACAATATCAAGAGAGATAATCATATGAAAAATAGGAAATACTCATATGAAAATCTGGAATCTACAGTACAGAATAATAATGTAGACAAGTATACCTTCCCACAGTTCCTAGCATGTCTGGAACTGAAGCACACCCTCCAAGTCAAGTCTGGAAGATCCATCGGGTCGGTCTCAGACAATCTGGGAACAATCCAGGGTTGGTCAGGCCAACCGCAGCAAGTACCAGAAAGGAAGGCTCAAGGACGGGCGAAGAAAACCAGCAGGATAAAATATGACAAGAATAACATCTAAAAATAGTAAATAAGGGTAAGGGATCGTGCGGTACCAACGCACGATAACAATCCACAAGTATAGTGAAGCTAACACAATCACAATCTTCCTAGCATCCACTAACACCTGCACTGCCAGCTGGAAATCAATATCAGCTGGCTAGCAGGCAACAAGCCAAACAACACAGAAGAACAAGCGGCCACACAATGCCTACGGCTTGCTATTATTAGCTAACTAGGGTTATCACAGGCCTAATTACTAACAAGATGCAATGAGACTTCAAAGTCCAGCTCCTGCTTGCTACTACCCGAATGGCCCCAGCAAAAGAAAAAGATAGATATAGCAGGCACACTGCAGTAAGATACATGTGCCCTAAAGAAGTGCCACACTCGACGGAGGGCTGGGAATGCGCTCATCTCGACGGATAGCAACAAATCCCTAGTATATATATAGATACATAGGGCCGGGGCCAGACAAGCAACAGGTCACTGGGAAGTCCCCATGAACTACATGATTAATCTAGTTATTAGCCTAGTCAGTTTCATTATGGATCCCTGACCGTGGTACTCAGGGATCCATGTCCTAGACATGATGCAAGACAAGACTGGACTGGTGGCTTATACAAGCACAATCAAGAGAAATCAACCACGATGTCAAGACGGGGTCATGCTAAGCAAGTCAGGACTGGCTGTCGCAACAGCGGTCAAGAGTAAACATGTCATGTCAAGAGTACTAGTCAGGAGTGCGCCACCACGGGCCACTATCAAGAATCAAGAGTATACATGCCAGGTTTACTGTCAAGTCCAAAGTGCTAGTCAGGAGTGCACCTCCACGGGCCACTAATCAAAAATCAAGATAGGTTCAGGTCATCGTGTAATACCAGGAACAAGGTCAAACCTATCAGTCACAAGAAGTCACATGCCCAAATCGTGACATGGATATCAAGTCGGGTACAAGATCAAAATCTCCACTATAATAGCCTGTCAAGTACACATGGGAACCTACAGCTCAAATCATCAAGTCAGTCCATCCACCAGATCAATCTAGCAAGAGTCTCCCATCCATGATGGAGTGAATATCACGTCAATAAAGACAACCACCAAATACCAAGCTCATTCCCCTCACAATGCTAGGCCCTCTGACTCACAAGAATCCTCCAAGTCAAAGATCACAAGCCACTAGAAAACAAGCCCATCAACTACCAAGACACAGCAATCAAACCAGGTTCTCCAACTACCGAAATACACAAAGGTACCAGGTTTGGGCGTTTGGGAAGTCGAGTAAAAATCATATAATAATACCCTCGATATTCTCCTCGTTCCACGAAATATTCGAAATCACCAAAATCCAAGAATCCACATAGATCTACCAAGTCAATATCCCAAGATCGTACTCTCCATAATAATCAATCCTCAGTCATATCCACAAGTCGCAACTCCCAATACATAGGACAGCTGTCAGCTCTATCTGACAGACTAGGACAACCCCTAGGATGAAGGGTCAGGGGACAAGAGTCCGGTAATAAATGCTGCCGGAAGTGGCAAGGATTACATGGACCGCTCTGGAGCAAATCCACAACCCTTAAACCAAACGAGGACCAGGGTTGCAGACCGTCTCCCGAGTGGAACCGTTCTCCTTACGCTATCCGACGGACAAGACATGTCAAGACGCTAGGCGACTAATCTAGTCGGGAGTCTACCTGGCAGGCAATGGGATCAGGTATACTATACCAAGGTGAACAGGCACGAGCCCAGTCCAGCAAACCAAAGGAATGGTTCTGCCCAGTCCTTCGAACCAAATTCCTGATCGGGAATTTTGGAAGAATCCGGCAGAGTCTCCTCTGTATTCTGGACAGGAGCTCCCAGCGAATCGGGGCTAAAACCACTCGGCGCAACCCGCCGCAGAATCGCAGAATCGCAGGCTGAGAACACTAAGTCTCAGCTACCAGCAGCACTAGGATGCGTACTGGGAACAAGTCGATAGCCGAGAACACTAAGTCTCGGCCTCCAGCAGCACTACGATGCGTACTGGAAAATCAATCGAACCCGAGACCACTAAGTCCCGGCCTCCAGCAGCGCTACAATGCGTACTGGGCGCCAAGCCAACATGCATAATAATAAAATAACCGCCTCGCAGGGCGCATCACAGCACATGCTCATAATTCTAACCCAAGCGCAATCACAGCCACAAGAATAGTTCGCCAAGCCGTTACCCGACCGCGAGTCGGACACGGGGCATACAGGGACAATCCATACATGTGAGTCGTGCTCGTGTCCTCGGAGGTGTGGATGATCCATCCGAGTTGTCCGATACGGTCTATCCCGGTGTCGGACCAAGCTATCCTAAGTTATCATCATGGCAGATCTACTACTAGGCTACACTAATCATGGTTATAAAATTTACAAGTACAAATTAATTAAATGAAATAAAATCCAGGAGAGAGGGCAAGAGCCGTCGATGAGCAAGGGATACTTGCCTAGAGGGCTCGGCTAGGTAAGCAAGTCTTCGGCAGTCGCGATCCAAGCTAGCACGCCAATCGAGATCCTCAGAACACACAATAAATAATCATCAGCACCAAATAATAAAATAATAGAATAATCACAAGAGATGGCAGAAGACTATACCGTACGGGTCCCG
Source organism: Iris pallida (assembly GCA_029216955.1). NCBI lineage: Eukaryota > Viridiplantae > Streptophyta > Magnoliopsida > Asparagales > Iridaceae > Iris > Iris pallida. The sequence goes on from JANAVB010007199.1 coordinate 1,053,675, forward strand.
CAAGCAGCGCAGGTATCTGGCACGAAAACCGAGGCACGCGGACCGATACAGGCACGCAAATTGAGACGCGCACGTATATCGA